>PVKS010000659.1:159895-178943 GCA_004027875.1 Aplodontia rufa | reverse complement strand
TATTTCTTTATCTCTCTCTTTTTTTTTTTCCTGACACTTACTTGTATATATGGTTCTGGGGTTGGTACCCAGGTCCTTGCACATGCCAGGCAAGTGCTTTATCAGTGAGCCACTGCTGCAGCCCCATGATAATTATTCTTTCACAGATATTCATTGAGAATCCACCAGGTACACTAGTCATTGTTATGCATTGGGGATACAGATCCAAATAATAGTCTCTGCCCTCAAAAAGACTTCTTACTGAGGCACTCGATAGACAAAAGCATATGAGAGTGAAATATCACTATGATAGTATGTAATGTGGATGTCAACATGAAATATCACTATGATAGTATGTAATGTGGATGTCAACAGAGATCGCCCTCTTTTAGCTCTAGGTTGAGACTGGCTTCATCCACTCCACATCATTTGCATACTTAATACCCAACCCAAGATTTCTTCATGTTTCTGAGAAGTTAACTTTCTCCCAGTCCTCTCTGACTGTGAAATTCCACTTAATGTTAAATGAGTAGGGTTTAAGGATTGACTGTTATCTGTACTTATTCAACAAACATCCTCTCAAATATGGAATGTACCCTTGTTCCTAAATTTCACATAAAAGGCCTTTTCACAAAGCTGTGTGGGCATAGCAGATTTAGTAAAGTTTTGTGGTGAAGTAAAGTGATTTGTGTCGCAGAAATACAAAATGTTTCTCTACAGTGCCCCTCTTTCTTCCTACTCAATTGTTCTCTGCTTTTCTCTACTCACATATTCCTATTTATGTCTGATACTGTTACCTTTCTTTCTATTTGTTTTCTTACATTATAATACCTCCAGTCTTTAATGACTTATCAGCAACACTGAGCAACACCCCTAATCCTTTTTGTTTTTACGTTGAGATGGGATCTCACTACGTTGCTTAGACCTTCACTAAATTGCTAAGACTGGCCTTGAAATTGCAATCCTTCTGTCTCAGCCTCCCAAGTCATTGGAATTACACACATGTGCTACAGTTAGTCTAGTATCTTATTAACATATTTTCTTTAACAATTTTGAAATAATTTCCTTCAAAACTATCAGTTGTAGTATAAATTATTTCACTTTTCTATGGAATAGATCATAGCAGAGACACAATCGTGTAGTCATTTGGGGACCTTATGCATTGACTGAGCAGGAAAAGATGTTAAGGAAGGCACCCTTCCGAGTCTCTGCTGTTTCATCTGAATTTAGAGAATAATGACATGAATTTCAAAGTCTTGTTATGAGGATTACATGAGCCTCACACACAATAAGCACTTAATAAATGTCTTATTTCATTATTGTCATTACTATTAAGAAGATGACTCAGGGGCTGGAGCGCTGGCTCGGTGGTTACAGCGCTTGCCCAGCATGCACAGGTACACAGGTTCAAACCCCAGCACCCACGTACACAACTAAGTGTCAGAGCAACGAAAGCCATGTGAAAAAACTCAAATAAAAATTGATTTTCTCTCTCTTTCTCTTAAAAAAAAAAAAAGATGATGATGACTCAAACTCAGTCTTTGGGGCCTGGAGCAGTGGCTCAGCAATTGCAGCACTTCCCTGGCATGCACAATGACCTGGGTTCTAACCCCAGCACCACATGCACAAACAACTAAGTGTCAGAGAAACAAAGTCCAGATAGAAAAATAAATAAAATTGATTCTCTCTCTCCCCCCCCCTCTCTTAAAAAAGGAAAAAAAGGAAAGAAAGAAAGAAAGAACCCTCAGTCTTGGGAAGTGTATCATAGCTGAAGAGAATGGACATGACTAATTTAAGCAGAAGGGGCAGCATTAGCAAAGTCATAGTGTGTTACAGGGAATGAATTCCAAGTTTTGTCCAGGGTGATGGTTCATGGAGCATAAGAAGGAGAATTGGAAATTTGTCAGAGACCAGATCAACAAAAGTGTTCTGTATTATATAGAATGAAAAACTACTCAGGTAACTTTAGTGTGTAGCCAAATCTGAGACCAAGTGGGCTGATCTGAACAAGTGCAAAAAAGAATTAGGGTGGCATCTGACAAGGACATGAAATTGGACTCTCCCTAGGGATACTTAGAAAACACTTGTTGAAAAGAAAGGGAAGGGGCTGGAGTGGTGGCTCAGTGGTTTCAGCACTAGGACCCGGGTTCAAACCCCAGCACCACGTACACAACTAAGTGTTGGAGCAATGAAGGCCATGTGAAAAACTAAAGTTGTTTCTCTCTTTCTCTGTCTCTCTCATGGTCCCTCTTTCTTAAAAAAAAAAAAAAAGAATAGAAAGAGAAAAGCAAAGAAAGGAGGACAAAGTTCATGCGGGCTGTCTTTGTCCACTGGATTCACCACCCACGTAGTGTGGGTGCCCAGGTTTCTACTCACAGCTCTGAGATGGGTTTTATCTAATAAAAATGGGGAGCCTTGGATAGATTTTTTAAAATATAATGACATGGGTGTATTTGCCTGTAAGAAAGTTGGCAGTAATCTTCAAGGAACTTTAGAAGGGTGAAAGCTTGGAAGGAGCCAACCATGCAAAAAAGAGATGATATGGACTGGAGCTAAGTCAACAGACTAGAAAAGAATAGAAGATGACTGAAGAAAGACTAAGGAAATTGAATTTTTGTAGGACTTAGATACAGGTAAAACATGAAGATAGAAGTCATCCAAAGAGGGGGTTCAAGGATGATTCCAATGTTTTCTGACTTACTGAGTGGAATGAAGTAGTGGCAGTTTGAGACATGTTATATTTAAGGTAACTGTACAAACTCTACCATGACCATAAACAGTAGCCAAGTGGAATACTCATAGTGGCGTGGATAAAAGCTAGCACAAAGTCTGGAGTTCAAGAAAGCAGGTGGACATTTAGACTTAGGAACCAGCAGCATACAGAATACATCATTCTACACACATCACTCAGATGTGAAACAGCCCTGTTGCTAGATTCATCTGAAAACATCCTTATGAGGATTTGCAAGGGCATGACTGAAGCCAAAGGGGTCCATGAAATGCCCCAGAGGGAGTACATAGAATATATAAGTGAGTCAAAGACTGGATCTGAAACATTTTCAACAGGCAGTGGAGTCTAAGAGTCTACAAAGGACACTGAGAAGGTAGAGGTGTCACACACACCAGAAGAGCAGAGTTTCACAGATATATATATATATATATATATATATATATATATATATATATATATGACACTAATGTGAGAATTCATAATAATTGGTCTTGGCCAGTTCAATCTGACCTTTTGCAAAACACCTTCAATAGATTGATTAGAATAAAAACTTGGCTATAGTAACTTGAAAGGGGGAGAGTAGATTAGAAAGTGGAAAAAAATCAAGTTCCTTATTATTTCTAAGAATTGGCCTGTGAAGGAGAAAGAGAATGGCTAAAGAGATGTTCAGGACCAAGGAAAAGATTTTCAGGATTAAGATCTGAGCTTGTTTTGAGGGCATGAGAAGATGGTAAGAAAGGAGGGTTTAAATTCTTGAGAAAGAAGAGAGGAGATGTCAGAATCACTAGAAAGCAAGGATGGAATTCGACTTGAAAGAGAAAGGAAGATTTTTGAACAAGTGTCCAAAATTTGGAATGAACTCTAAAATGGAAGAGACTGGAAGAAAGAAAATGATTAAGCTTTTCATACTTGATGACACTAATTTTTTTTTTATTTTTTTAAGAGAGAGGGGAGAGAGTGAGAAAGAGTAAATCAATGTTTTTTATTTTTTCTATCTGGCCTTTGTTTCTTGGTTGTGTATGTGGTGCTGGGGTTTAAACCTAGGTCCTCAATAATGCCAGGTAAGTACTCCAAACTCTGAGCCACCACTCCAACCTCCACCCTAGATCAATTTTTCTTAATAGAGGAGAGAAACTGGATTTTACTGAAAAAGTCAACCCCAAATGAGATGATAAAAGTTTGTTCAACCACTCTGGGAATGGGAGAGAGAAAGCCAGAGATTCATTAAATTGCAGCTAGCCCAGGTATAGAGCAGTGGTTCCCAAGTAAAGTGTTGCATCTGCTTCCTGTTACAAGTGAGCATTTGAGCCCTGCAGAGCACCCACAGAATCAGAGGCTGTGGGGGTGGAGCTCGGCAGTTTGCCTTACTTAACAAGCCCTCCATGTGATTTGGAAACACACTAATTTTGAGAACCACTTGCACTCTAGCTTCTATAGAATTTGTGACTTTCCCAATTACCAAGCACTGATAAAGCACAAAACATGCTATTCTACCGCATCTTATTCATTTTTTGGGTAATATTTTCCATGTTACAAGAAAATATGTTTACTTGGAAAATCCTTAAGGATGTTTAAAATCCTATTGGTTTCTCTCTGGAAATGGGTGTCATGCAAGATTTTTAAAAACTGAACAAAGCAACTACTGCAAAAAAAAATCTTGCCTCTCTTCTCGGTTTTTACATTTACAATAGAGAATAATGAAATTGTTGTTCACTGCATCAAAAATATTCAGTGACTCACCCTGTATTAGCAGTTCTCAAATTATGCTCCAGCACTGGTGTCATCTCATTCTAACTAAATAATGATGATGAGTTCTCTCTATTCATGGGGAAAATGTTTATGAATTAAACTTTCTCAATTTTAAGCTGTTCTCCCAGAAATTTTTCTTAAATTTTTGGCTCTTGCTACTGTTTATCTTGCAGCAAGTACTAACAGATGACAAAATAAGTGAACAAATAGTAAATGAATATTAACGAAACTTGAAGTTAGCCAGTCAGGCTTAATTCAATAGTTTCTATTTAGTTGAACACATGATCATTACTATAATTTTTATATTTCATACCAATAATAAAATCATTTTCTACTCTCATTGTTCCAACAATGTTGCCATTGCTTAAATATTTGGAACCTAATTTGGAACTGTTTTCATGATCTGGGGAATGTTCTTTTGAATGTCCTAAACAATGGACAATCCAATACATTCATGATCTAAAAAGATCTTAAAGATTTCTTTTACAGCCAAGTAGATATATGAGTGATGAAGCTGTTTTAACCAGGTGTATCTTGCTTAAAGAAATAGGAATCTATGTTTATAAACTGTACATGCTCATGCATATAACAATGAAATATTCCACAATTACATACAAATAAGACTAACCTCTAAAAGTTAATTTGAACATCAGTACATAATGGATCACAATGAGAATATCAATCCAAGGCAGAAAACCTACATTATAATATGACTAAAATATTACGGAAATAAGGAGAGAGACTAGTTTTAGTCATAAAACATAGAAAAAGCAGAAGTAGACTATATTATATAGTACATATCAATATAATAGCAGTTAAGTGAAAAAAGATAAATTGGTCAGGATATCAGAGTCCTGATATTATTTTAAAATTCAAATTATGCAGCAGATTCCCCTCAATCTCATTCTATGTTGACCAAGCAAGCTTTAGATTTTTTGGTTTCCATGAATAATATCTTGCTTGTAAATAATATGATGACCTGACTGATAGGAAGTTTCATTATATTTTATAATTGCCACTCAATAACTCAGCATTTTGATTTTTATACTGGATCTCTTATAAGTTAAAGTGAGTTAGTTTTGTAACAGTGATATGTCGCCTGAGGGAGAAAAACTCCCCAACTTAAATACCACCTTTTTTTTTAATAAAGAAAGAGAGAGGGACAGTAAGAGACAGAGAAAGAGAGAATCAGTTTTATTTCGTTTTCATGTGGCTTTCATTGCTTGGAAACTTCACTGTGTAAGTGGTGCTTGCACATATGAGGCAAGAGCCATACCCGGAGCTACTTCTCCAGCCCCCTAAATATCACTTTGAGAGGTTCAGGTAGCCCTTCTTAGTAGTACCCCAAGTTGAAACACTTCTTTATTAGTCAGCTAATAACAAAATACCAAAGATAATAAAAATGTTTATTTTGGCTCACAGCTTTGGAACTTCCAGTCTGAGATTGGATGGATCCACTGTTTTGGAACTCTGGTGGGTATACCAGATGGTAATTGCCAGGGAATACGTGGTGAAGCAAACTTTACCTCATGGTCAGGAAGCAAAAAAGAGGAAGGAAAAGGAGCCAGGATCCCACAGTCCTCTTCAAGGACATAACCCCAATGACCAAGGATCTCTCATAAGGTCTTACCTCCTTACAGCACACAGCACCTCCCAATATCACCAACCTAGGAATCCAAACCATAGCACCTGCCTTTCTTTTGAACAACTACAGGAAACACAAGTTATAATGTGCTGACTCACTTCATAAAAGAAATTTTTTGATGTTTATATAACTAGTCTCGATGACATGATGGTGTGTAAATGTGAATGTGTTGAACAGATCACTCATCCGAGAAATTTAGCAGTTAAAGGGAACAAGATGGAAGGTGGAAAGGATAGTTGGGTAAATGGAAAGACTAGGTTGTAAAAATTTTTTTCCCATGAAAACAAGAGCTCAGGGAAAAAAAAAGGCCAATGGAAATAGAGATATGAAAATCATAAGGAAGAAGGGGGATGACTGGGAACCCATGGTTTCCTAAGAAGATTAGGTTTGTGGGGTAAAGGAATGCATATCTTTTGGAGAAAATTTCCAAATCACTCTGAACAGTTAGTTTCTTTCTTTTCTTTCTTTCTCTGTATGCAGTGCTGGGAATTAAAACTAGGGCCTTACACATGCTTGGCAAGTGCTTGACCACTAAGATATACTTTCAGCCCTGAGCTCCTATTTCTTCATCTGTAAAATGAAAATAATGCCCATTTTCTTAAACAGATTTAAAGGGAAAATAAATTAAGAATACAGGAGAAAACATTTCAAATAGAAAAAGCTATCACAAAAATTCAGTGAAAAAGGAAGCAAATTCTATGATTTTTTTTTTTTTTTGAGAGAGAGGGACAGTGAGAAAGAATCAGGTTTTTATTTAGACTTTCAAGTGGCCTTCATTGCTCCCACTCCATTGCGTACATGATGCTGGGGTTTGAACCTGCATCCTCACGCATATCAGGCAAACACCATAACCATTGCCACCACTCCAGCCCCCTATGATACTTTACATCATAACCAATAAAAGTGAGTATCTTCTTTATTTATTTGTGTGCTGGGGATGAACTCAGGGCCTCATACATGCTTAGGCAAATGGTCTACCACTGAGCTACACCTCAGTCCCAGGAAGCATTTTAAATGTGTCACGTACCATCTAACCCAAAACATTTTCAATGTTAATTATGCTATATTAATACAGAAAGATTCTTTGCTTTATGAAAATATTTCTTACTTGTTTTAAAATTAAGACAGAATTTATACCTGAATAGATATGATCTAGTGACAGGAAATTATAAACCTTTAGCATAGGAAACTTCTCTAATAGGCATTATAAAATATATTTGACAAAATAAATATTGTGTAAAACAGAAATAGATCCCGCATATAAAGAGAATCATGTAATCCGTGGCTATATGTGTCTGGCTTCCTTCACTTAGTATAATGTTCTCAAGGTTCATCCATTTTGTGCCATACATCAGTATTTAATCCTTTTTTATTGTCAAATATCAGTAAGTATCAAATAGATATAGCACAATTTGTTTACCCGTTCACTAGCTGATGGACACTTGAGTTGTTTCACTCTTTGGCTATTACGAGTGAAGCTGCTATGAAAAATGGTTATATCTACTTTGTACACAAATATAGACATGTATGTTTTCATTTTCCTTGAGTATAAACATAAGAGTAGAATTTCTGGGTTATATTGTAAAGTTATACTTAATTTTTTTAAGAGAGAGAAAGAGAAATCAATTTTTATTTATTTTTTCATCTAGCCTTCGTTTCTCTAACATTTAGTTGTGTGTATGATGCTGGGGTTTGAACCCCAGTCCTTGTGCATGCCAGGCAAGCACTCCAACAACTGAGCCACCACTTCAGCCCCTATATTTAACTTTTAAAAAAATAATGCTACTTTTTCCAAAAGTGGCTATACCATTTAACTTTTCCACCAGTAGTAATGTTTGAAGTTTCCCATTTCTCTACATCTTTATCAACATTTGTTATTGTCTGTTTGATTATATACACATTGGTGTTTGTGAAATGGTATCTCATAATGGTTTAATCTGAATTTCCATAATGCCTAAGGATACTTACTAATGATAAGGGAGGACTGAGACAGGAGGATCACAAGTTCAACAACAGCCTCAACTTAGGGAGACCCTGTGTCAAAATAATATTTTAAAAATGGGACTGGGGGTGGAGCAGTGGCTCAGCGGTTATTGCACTTCACTTGCCTGGCATGTGTGAGGTTGCAAATTTAAACCCCAGCACCACGTACACAACGAAGTGTTGGAGCAACGAAGTCCACACGAAGAACTAAATAAAAAAAGAAAAATTGATTCCCTTTCTCTCACTGTCCCTCTCTCTTTTAAAAAAAATAAAATAGTGGGACTGAGGATATAGCTCAGTGGTAGAGAATGCCCCTGCATTCAATCCCCAGTACCAAATAGATAAACAAATAAAATAAAAATAGTCTCCAGCCAGACTTCAACTATCTTTTTGATTAACAATAGTTTTGATTAGTTACTTTTTTCTCCTTAAAATATTTTATATGCATATTCATTCTTTTGAAGCCAATACCTATTACAAACTTACAAGTATTCAAAAAATATATGAAGAACAAGATTTTAAAGAAATTAGCAAGTAAATGCAATATGGTATCTTTATTACTAATATCTAAATCTTTCTTCTTTTATTATTTTTTAAAACCAAGGATTGAACCCAGGGGTGCTTTAACTACTGAGGTACATCCCCACCCCTTTTATTTTTTATTTTGAGACAGGGTCTCATTCAGTTGCTTAGGGCCTCACTAAGTTGCTGAGGCTGGCTTTGAACTTGTGATCCTTCTGCCTCAGTGCCCCCAGCCAGTCGCTGGGATTATAGGTGTGCGCCACTGAGCCTCACTACTACTACCTAACTCTCAACAAGTATTACTTGAGCACATTCCATCTCCAAACTTAAATTGAATATTTTTTTCTAACTCACCTTAACTCATTTCCTTGGAGTCATTCAGTCCTCCAAAAGAGGTCCTCTAACCTTCACACCAGTTTATCATCTATAGGTCCAATTTAGGACGTTCCTCCTTGTAATATTAATAGCTATCTTTTATTGAGTGCATACTAGATTCATGTCATCTCCAATCCTCACAGCAACCTAGGAAAGTATGTTTTCTTGATCCTGCTTTAGATGTAGAGTAATGGAGACTCCATGTATTAAGTGGTTTTCCCAAGTCAAACCTGTAGTCACTGAAGAGCTCATGTTGAATACAGTATGTCTGTGACTCTCGTGGGCTATCTCCTCTTGAAGAGGAGTTTTTGTTTACAAAAGCAAACTGTAAGGAAATTTCTATTCAGAGAGAAAAAGTCAGTGATATGCCTGGGACTATGAGACTGAGTTGCTGGGACTGAATTTGAGATTTTCTGTGTAGGAATGATGTTTAGAAAAATGACTGATAAACCTTACATTAGTTTTTCTGCTCTTCTCTCCCATGTTTCTACTCTTCTTGCTCCCAGTTTGTTTCCTCCTTGCTTCATATTTCTCCATGCTAATGAATAATCTCAAGGAAGGAGCATAAGTTGAACAAGATCCACATTGCAAGCAGAGAGAAGTGGCCCATCTCCAAAGTGGGCTTCCTTTTTTCTTCCCCCCTTCTCTTTCTCTTCTTCCTATTTCTCCTTTATTTCATCTTTCTTTCTCTCCATGTTTTCTCTCTTCCCCTCCAAAGAAAGAAGAGAGAGAGGTAGGGAAGGAAGGAGTGAGGGGGAAAGAAGAAGGAAGAATGGATGGATGAAAGGAAAGAAGGGAGGGAGGGAGGAAGAAAAGAAGGAAGAAAAATTATGGAGGTAGGTGTGGGGTAAAGAGAGGAGAATCACTGGCAGTAGTAGCTGTGTCTTGTCCCCTCCTTCTTCCCCTCCTTCCCATCTCAGGTGTAGCCTCTAGTAATTAACACCTCTAGTTGTAGTGCCTGAAAGCTGGTCTTTCCTTGTCCCTTAGAAGATTTAGATAAAATGGGCAAAAATCTCTACGCACAACTTGCGTGAAATCTGATGCCCTCCCTAAGACTTCTTCAAATTTCTGGGAGTTAATAGTTGTGGTCACTTCTAGTTCTCCCCACTGTTCAGAGTTAGCATTCCATATCTGGAGGCTGAAAATGATTTTTAAAAATTTCATCTGTACTGAATTACCCATTTCTCTATATAGACATCTTTTGTCATTTCCTAAACAACATAGAATAGCAAATCTTTACATAGTATTTACAATGTATTAGGTATAACAAGTAATCTAGGGAAGTATACAGGATGATGTATGGAGGTTATATGCAAATACTATGCTATTTTATGTAAGGGACCTGAAAATCTGCAAATTGTTTTCCATAAGGAGTCCTGGAACCAGTCTCTCATATATATGGAGGGACAACTATCTATTCTTTTAGTTTAATTTCTGCATCCACTTCTCTTAATTTTTTTTTATGCCAGGGATTGAACTCATGGGTGCGTAACCACTGAGCCACATACCCATCCCATTTTATATTTTATTTTGAGACAAGGTCTCTTTAAGTTGCTTAGGTCCTCACTAAGTTGCTGAGGCTAGCTTTGAACTCACAATCCTCCTGTCTCAGCCTCTGGAGTCTCTGGGATTACAATCGTGCAAGACTACACGAGGCATGTCTCTTAATTTTTTAAATTCAAAAGTGCCATTTTTCACAAGGACTCTGTGTATGGTGAACTTTATTGAAGGCAAGCAGAAATGAAGAACTACAGTATAGCAACACAACTTTAAAACTGAATATGACACATCCCTGTTTTTAAAATACCTTCAGCTCTACTGATGTCAGAACTTTAATTCTAAACTTATTTTTTTTTTAAGAGGAGTTGCTGGATACTTACAGGGATGGAAAGATATACAGATGTGTGATAAAGCAAGTACACTAAAATATTAATGTAGAACATAGGTGGTGAGTGTATGGATATGTACAGTAAAATAAAAACCAGCAACAAACTAAACCTTCCAACTTTGCAGTTTGTTTGAAATTTTTCATAATAAAAGATTAGGAAAAACAAAAACAAGAAATCCCTTCAGCCTCTCTGCCAAGTCATTCACCCATCCATCCTATTCTCGCTTCTAGTCTAAAGGGTGTTCCAATAGGGAAAACCTCTCCAATCTTCTGTTCAATTCTAATGAAAATCAGTTTGGCTTTCTTTGTTGTGTTACTACCTACTAATCACACCCTTAGTCTTTTCACTCAAGCTGGTTAAGATCTTCTCCTCAACGAAGATCTCTTTAAGAATTTTTAAAGGGGGGGGGGGCTGGTGTGGTGGCTAAGTGGTTATGGTGCTTGCCTAGCATGCTCAAGTACACGAGTTCAAACCCCAGCACCAGGTACACAATGACGACTTGGAACTGAAAAAGCCACATGAAAAACTAATAAAATTGATTTTCTCTTTCTCTCTCTCTCTCTAAAAAAAAAAAAAAAAGAAGAAGAATTTTTAAAGAGAAAGAGCCATCTTACACATCTATACATACTCCAACATTTTGCAGTGCTTTGTGCGTAAGAGACACTGAATGCCATGTTGGACAATGGAATAATCAGAGGATATGGAGCCAAAAGAGTGGGTTTGAGTCCTGGCTATTTCACTGCGAGACCTTGGACTAGCTGCATAACTCCTCTGAGTCTTATTTCTAAATTTCCTAACCTGAAAAAAGGTATGATTTTTAAACCATGCCTACCCCACACGATTACCATGAGAATTAAATTGGATAATGTGGGCTTTTAAAACTATAGCTAGTAATTGAATAATTGGATAATGAAAAGAGGGCAGAACCTGTTTATGTGAATGGACTGTGTGACTGACTGTTGGCAGGGTCCTTGCCTTTCTGGCTAATGAACAACAGGCACGAAAATGCCAGCATTTTCCTCATGTGGAAGCTGGTCTCCCAAAGACTGACGTCCTTTATCATACTCCCATGTGAATCCCTAGTTTAATGAGTTACTGTTCAGATGGTGGTAGTGCTACTTCTTTCTGCAGTGCCCATTAGTCACAAAAAAAAAAAAGAAAAAAAGAAAAAAAAAAACAACCAACTAATGTGTCCTTGACAATCCACATAGTGGTCATGATATTCAACCTCTCTGTCTTCAGCTTTGGGTTCTGAGTGCCTTGGGATCTACTTACTACTGTTGGGGGCCTAAAGAAATGTCCCATTTGAGAAAAAAAATGCCACATTGGGCATCCTGTCACACTATGAGAAATCGATTAGAAAGTGCCAGAGAAGTGTTAGCTAATTATGCTCTTAGAGTATATTATAAAATTTTACTGTGAGTATTCATCTATTCCTCCAAACTTTTCTTTACCCATTGAAGAGTTTCTTTACCACTTTTTTTTCTAAAAATAATTTAAAACTCTTTATCCTCTTTTAAGTTGTCTACTTCCTTAGTTGATTCTAACATAAATGGGAATTTGAAAAGAATTGTTCCGTAAGCAACCAGCAAATTTCGCAAATTGCATCATACCAAGCTTGGAGTTGCAAAAATAATATATTACAAGCTGAATGATGAGAGATAAGTCAGTATCAGGATATTTTCCACAGCAAGAAACTTGAAACCAACAGAAGAATACAAAGGATTTTAAAGAGGCTTAAAATGGTTTTGCCCAAGTTAGTTCAGTCAGTACATGTTAACATTTTATATATATATTTCTCAAATGATATTTTAAGAATGCTTATAGAGCTTCCTATAAAATGCCAAAAATAATAATCAGTTATAAAATCATTTTAAAATCTTGGATGTATATGTTAATCAGTACTTAAATATCTACAGACTAATCCTTTTTTAGAAAATTTTAATTTTTAAATTTACTTTTTATTAGTGCATTATAGTTGTACATAATGATGGGATTTGTTGTCACATATTCATAGATGCACACAATACAGCAGTACAATTTGGTCAATATCCCCCCACTCCACCTCCGTCCCCCCCATCCTTTGCCTCTCTTCTGGGTCCTATATGTTTCCTAAAATACCAAAGTACAGTGACATAATTCCTATACCTGTGAAGAACATTTTTTTTATATACATGACTATAGTATATACAGTGACATACTTATAAATGCTTGGAATGTACCTCGCTTTATCTCAGTTCCAACATTTCCCCTTCTCCTCCCTTCCTATCATCCCAGGTTATTCTTCAATATGTTTGACAATACGATTAAACATTTATGTTTTTGTAAAGGCATGCAGTATAACTTGTTCGAATATCTTATGCAGTATCTTGCAATTGTATCTCATAAATATTAAAAATTAAAAAAATACGCCATTAAAGGGAGGGTAATTGGGGGGGCACTCCTGGGGATAATTGCAAAATCCAGAATATATGCATATTTTATACACATTTTATATTATTTTGTTAAAATCTTGTAAGTTTGCTCAAAATAAAAAATTAAAAAAAAAAATACCTTTGGGAGGGGTGTTCTGCTTCCAGGTACCCCTCTACCTTGTGGAGTGTCTGCTCTCCTTCCTTAAACAAATCCTACAAAACCTACTCCTTTACTCTTAAAAAAAAAAAAAGTCTTTGGGGGACTGGAGCATTGGCTTAGTGCTTACAGCACTTGCCTGGCATGTGCAAGGATGTGAGTTCAAACCCCAGCACCATATACACAATTAAGTGTTGGAGCAATGAAAGCCAGATGAAAAACTAAATAAAATTGATTCTTTCTTTTCTCTTTCTCTCTCTTCTTCTCTCTCTCTTCCTCTAAAAAAAATACCTTTACCATGCATAGCAAAATATTTTGGTAGACTTATGCAATTTAATAAAGTAGTCCATATGCAGAGGACATTTTTCTTCTTAAGATTATAAAACAAATGGATATGATCACAACAACCTTATAATAAAGGTCCAAATTCATTTGTTTAAAATTTGTTTATCTTCAGCAGTTAAAAATAGTTGACAAACACTTAGGCTGTCTTCTTCCATACTTAATCATATTGATCTTATTCTTAATTAATAGCTGAGCAGCATTGGAGACATAGTCCTTTCTAGGAGCTAGAATACTTCTACATTTGACCGTACCTTCTTCATTTTCTTGTATTCAAACTAATTTTTTTTTCAAGAGAGAAAGAGCCAATTTATCTTTTCATCTGTTTTCTTTTTTCTGTCATTTAGTTGTGTATGTGGAGCTGGGGTTTGAACCTGGGTTCTTGCTCATGCCAGCCAAGCACTATACCACTGAACTACCTCTTAAGGCCCTCAAACCAATTTTTATTGAATGGCAGCTATGTTAAGCTACTATTCCAGGTGCTAAGGAGTTCAGCAGTAAACCAAACAGACAAGGTTTCTTGCAGTCAACTTTCTAACATAGCGTGAGTTAGAGAAAGAGAGACAGATTTTAAGCAAATAAACACGTAAATATATATTCAATAGTGAACTATTAGAGAAACAGAGAAAAATGATACAGGGGAAGGGGAACAGGGAGTCAGTTAGTGTGGGAAAGAGGAATATGGAGCTCGTTTGTAAAATTGTTATTTTACAGGCATGGTCTGGGGAAACTTGCTAAGAAGATGACATTTCAAAGGGTGAAGCAGTGAACCTGGCAGATATCCTGGAACAGAAATGTTCTAGGCATAAGGAACTGCAAATGTGGAGATCCAACTCCTTGAAACTCTATCCTCCTCTAAGATGTCACCATTCCTCAAGTCTCCACCTCTTCACTACTTCTTCCTCTGTGTCCTTCAATAGTGTGTTCCTCATTCTCTTCAGTTATTGTGGAAACAGCTTTCTGCTCCCTCCCTCTTTTAGCTCATCCATTCTTTTTGACATCAATATAATGGACCAACCCAATTATTACTGGGAAATAAACCAGAGGCCAAACTTCACAGTTTAACAAAAGAAGGATAAGAAATTAAACTTCAGTCTGAGGAAGCTTCCCAGTGTTCCAGAACTAGAACATCCTTTTTTGAAAGGTCAAATTTTAATGATCTCTTCATGAATGTGTTTATGGAAAGGCAGAGATATAGACATTAGATCTAATGGGTTTAAACTATAAGAACTTAGAAAATTTTATTTCCAAAAAGTTATCTGATTTACTCTTCTGACTCTTAGCAGATCAGTGACAAAACTTATCAAAGTTGTCAGGAAAATTTCTATTGAAAGAAGTTCTGCAGTTTCTCTTCATAGTCTTCTCTTCTTTCATCAATCATAGTCTAATTTTATGAACTGATTTCAAGGAGCATTAACTTACTTAAATAGCACTTTTTGTACATTTCTTATCCCTATTTAGAGTGCTTTCCTCTCCAACCATGCAAATTCTGCAATTACTTAATAATTTATCAATAATCTTCCATAAAATCTTACCCAGAGACAACTGTAAATTTCCACAAGCTAATATCTTTGATGTTTATTTAGCAATAAATGTGAACTATTGTTCTCCTTAAAAATTTGCATATGTTATTTAATATTTAATGAATGTAAGTATTATCTCTCCATTCAGACTATCATTATCCTAGTGGCAAAAACTGGAGCTTAAACAATTTAGTGCCTAGCATAAAACTTCTTGTATGCTTGTGTAATAAACATTTGATAGATCTTTGTTTAGTGGTCTTCTGCAGCTTCTAGAGCCAGTTGTGTATGTCTCTTCCCAACCCTGTGTCTGGGTAACACCAAGTAAGTAGCTTCTAATAAATCAGGATGGTAATATTTACACCATGGAAATTGGCAAGTACACAAAAGTTCATATTTGCTTTTTCTGTTTACTAGTTGTATGTTTGGTATGTAGTATAGATTCAACAATTGATGGCTTGATTTTTATTAATTCAACTATCTCACAAATTCTCTACTGGTCTGTAAAACTTTCAAGGAAGTTCACAATTTGATCATACTAAATCTAAGCGACATTATTTTCCACAACTTTTTCTGACTCCTCTTCACCTATCCCTACTTCAAGGGAACTTAACAATGTAATAGGAATCCCTTTCTCTAGATACTACAGTATAAATGATCACTAGGAGGCTAGGGCTAAAGAAATAGATGCTGTGTTCTGACATTCTGACTTCTTAGGTAAAAGGTGGGGCCATTTTTATAGAACCAGGGGAATATTATAAGGCTCTTTGTAACATATCCTGTCTTATTGAAGATTTAAGAAGTTTTCCAGGCCAGATGGGAATTTGACCAATATTATAACATTGTTTTGTGGGAAAATGTTAATTTGTTCCCAATGCTCCCAAATTCTTTTGCATATAGTATTTGATAGTACAATTCTTTTGAACTGGTAACTGCTTATACTTAGAAATTAACTTAGTGATTTTTCTTGTTAACTGGCTTACATTGAATATGAGTAAAACCTTTTGCATCCTTAATATCTTGATTGAACCAATAGAATAATTAATAGTAAAGCTACTAAAGTTAATGACAGATTTTCCAAACCAATCTCTAGTGCAAGTCAGTACTAGGAAAATGCATATGCTTTAATTTAAGTTATAGATTTTGATATTTGGAAAACACTGTTGGATATAAAGAATAGCAACACAAGGAATACTTGAATGCCTCTCAATCTGATTATGAAATAAAATATTGTTTATACCTGCAAAACTTTGATTTGGTCTTTGATCCACTTTAGAGATAACCATAATCTTGAATTTGGGGGCATATAATTTCCTTGATTTTCTTTATAATTTTACCCAATGTTTATTTCTTTAATATATTATTTAATTTTGCAAGTTATTGAACTTTTTGTAGATGGAATCATATATCACTAATTCTCCAGCTCTCCAGCAACTAGTTTTTTTTTTCTGAACTTTTAGTTAAAATAAGGCATATATACAGAAAAGTGTACAGATCACAAATGTGCTCTTGGAGGAGTTTCCACAAGTCAACATATTTAACTGTGCTGATATAGAAAAATCTAATATTACCAGAATCCCAGAAACTCTTGTCTGCCACGCCACCTTATAGTTTACTGCTTTCCTTCTTGCCTGGGGTAACAACTATCCTGATTTCTAATCTCATAGATTAGTTTGTTGTTGGTGGTGGTGGTAGTGATGCTACCAGGGATTGAACCCAGGGGTGCTTTACCACTAAACTACATCCCCAGTTCTTTTTATTTTTACTTTGAGAGGGGATCTTGCTAAGTTGCTCCAGGTCTCACTAAGTTGCTGAGGCTGGCCTAGAACTTGAGATCCTCTTGCCTCAGCCACGGAGTCTTCGGCATTGTAGGTGTGTGCCTCCACGTCAGTCTCGTAAATTAGTTTTACCTGATTTTGAATGTTATGTAAAGAGACTCACACAACATACACTCTCTTACTTCTGGGTTTTAAATTTGACATTATGTTGTGAGATTTACCCTTATTGTTGTATGTAGATTTAGTCCATTCATTTCCCTGCTTTGTAGTACTCCATTGTTTCAGTATATCATGATTTATCCACTCTCCTGTTCATGGTCATTGAGTAGTTTCCTTTTTGGTTGTTATGAAGAGAACAGCTATGATTCTTCTCATATATGTCTTTGTTCTCAATTTGTTGTTTTAGCTTAATATTAGTTTCCTACCTTTTTAAAGTTTTTTTTTTTGTAAGTAGGAGCTTTGGGATTTTTTTTTAAGTTGTAGAATCAATTTTATGTATTTTTTCATCTGGTTTTTATTTTTCCAACACTTAGTTGTATATGTGGTGCTGGGGTTTGAACACGGGTCCTCATGCATGCCAGGCAAGCACTCTACCACTGAGCCACTACTCCAGCACCCAATATTAGGTTTCTGAGATCCATGATTATATTGTACGTGGCTGGCTCAATCATTTTTACTCCTGAGAGTATTTCAGGCATAAATGCTCCACAACGAATTTATCCTTTCATAGTTGATGGTTTCCAGTGTTTCTGTGATTATCCCTGTATTCTTCTAAAGCACATATGCCCCTTGTCTCTAGGGAATAACTTCCCAACTGAAGTGCTATATCTCTTTTCTAACCTCAGAAAGTTCTGCTAAATGATGGACCCATTCGCTAATTTTTAAAATTATTTAGTTTACAAAACTGAGATGCTTCCATATCATTTTGTTTAGTGTTTTCACAAGGTTATACAACGATTACTGCTATCTAATTCCAGGACATTTCCGTTATCCTGTAAAGAAATCCCCTAGCCATTAGTACTCATTGTGCTTCACTCCTTTCCACCAGCCTCTGATCACCAATAATCTTTCTTTCTCTGAATTTACCTATTCTGGATATTTCAGATAAATAGAAACATACAATATATGATCTTTTACGTCTGTCTTCTTTTACTTGACATCATGCTTTCAAAGTTCGTGCATGTATCAGTGCCTCATTCCTTTTTATGACCGATTAACATGCCATTCAATACATGGCATTTGTTCATTCATTCACCAGTAGAATGGTTTCCACATTTTGGCTATTATAAACTACGCTGCTACAAATATTCATATATGATTTTTTTGTTTAAGTATATATTTGCTCTTTTCTTGAGTTTAAATATAGGTGGTGTTGTATGGTAATTTTGTGTTTAACTTTTTAAGAAACTGCTAAACTTGTTTTACACAGTGGCTACACTACTTTATATTTCCACCAGCAATGTATAAAATTTCTCTGCATCTTCCCCAACATTTGTTATTATCCATAATTTTTATCACAAATTGAGTATCCTTTATCCAAAATAAGGACCAGAAGTGCTTTCGATTTTGGAATATTTGCATATACTTAATGAGATATCTTAGGGGTGGACCCCTGTCTAAATATGAAATTAATTTGTTTCACATACTTGTGCACATAGCCTGAAGGCAATTTTCTATGATAACATTAGTGTACCTCTGTTTTGACTATAACCTGCCACATGAGGTCAGGGTATAGAATTTTTTACTTGAGGCATCTAGTTAGCACTCAAAAAGCAAATGTTGTAGATTTTGGAATATTCCAGATTTTGAATTTTTAGATTAGGGTTGCTAAACCTGTGTAGCCTTCTTAGAGAGTATGAGGTGGTTTCTCATTGTGGTTTTGACTTGCTTTTTTTTTTTTTTTTTTTTGGTACTAAGGATTGAACCAAGGGGTGCTCTACTACTGAGCTAGAGCTATACCCTCA